>VZUI01084463.1:0-13714 GCA_013401135.1 Cettia cetti | reverse complement strand
GGGCTGTCCCCAAGCTCCCACCACGGCCACGGTGGGGGGACAGAGGGACACGGGACCCCCAGCCCTGGCACAGCCCCCAAAGGCCACAGTCCTCACACGGGGGGGCCCCGATGGTGTCAGTGCCCCCCACAGCCCCCCCACGAGCGCCCAACCCCTTCACAGCCCCCCCAGCCCCCCAACATTCATCGGCAGTGGATCCCCCCAGCAGTGCCCCCCATTACCCCGCACCCGGTGCACCCCAGTATCCACCCCCGGTGTGCCCCTGCTCACCCCACTCCCACCCTTCCGCACGCACCCCCTCCCCTCCTTCACCCCCCAACCCCTCCCCATCCCCCGACCCCCCTCCCTGCACCCCAGCGCCTCCTGTCCCTTGTCCCTCACACCCCTCCTTCCCCCCTCTGTCCCCTGCACCCCGACATCCCCCCCGCGCCCCCCGCGCCCCCCGCACACAGCGCGGACCCGGCCGTGCCCACGATCGCGCTCTTTATTGCAGGGACCACGCGGGACCCCCCCGACAGCGCTGGGGAGGGGACGGAGTGGGGACCCCCCCTGACTGCGGGACACCCCCCGGACCGGGTTCTGGGGGTCCCCGGCCCTCCAGCGGGGGGTCCCGCGCTGGCCCTGGGTCCCCTGGGGGGACCTGGAGAGATGGGGGAGGATTTGGGGGGACAGCGGGGGGCTGGGCGGGGCGGTCACCACGAGTCATCATCGTACCTGCGGGAAGAGCCGGTGTGAGAAAAGGGGGAACAAGACCCCCCGAACCCCCTCCCCGGGACCCCAAACAACCCCGGGACCCCCACCCCGGGGTGTGGGCGACAGCGCAGCCCCCGTCCGTGCCCGCGGGGGGATGCACAGGGGCAGGGGGGCAGCGACGGGGACACTCACCGTGACCTGTCACCGCCGGCCCCCAGGAGCAGCTCCGTCACCGCGGCGCCGGGGCTGGCGCGCTTCCCGTACCTGCGGGACACGGGCACGCGCGTGAGCATCGGGGACGCGCACGGAGGTGCCAAGGGGGACCCTCCGAGCACGGGGTGGGGGACAGGGACCAGAGTGCCACCAAGGGGGACGCGTGTCCGGCCCGCTGGCGCTCACCTCTGCCGCGTGACCAGGTTGATGTAGTGGCGAAGCGCCGAGAAGTACCGGGCCATCTCCTCGGGGGACGCGTCGTCGCCGGGGCTCTCGGGTTTTGGGGGGTACGCGGCCACCAGGCACAGCAGGACACAGAGGGACACGGCCACCAGCGCGCGCCACGGCCGCGGGGATGTCACCATCTGCGGGGGACGGGGGAGAGGGGCGGGTGTGGCGCCCCCATGGCCCCCGGGGGCTCCCCCATCGCCCTGGGGACCCCCAAACCTGCTCTGCCCACCCCCCCCAACCCCCATTCCCTGTGGGAATGTCACACCCTCGGAGCGCCCCCAGCTCCCCAAGGGTTTGTTTCATCCCCCACCGGGGACCCCAGCCCCAACCACGGATCGTCTTCACCCCCCGGGACCCCCCCCCATGACCCACGGGGACATCTCCCTCTCAGAGACCCCCCCTCAGTGTCCCCAAGGGAGCTGTCCCACCCCAAAGGACCCCAGAGACCCACGTGCACCCAAGGGACGCCTCCCCTCCAGGCACCCCACAGGTCCCCAAGGTGACTGTCCCTCCTGGGGTCCCGACCTCCCCTCGGGGACCCCCGGGACCCCCTCCCCGTGGCTGCACTCACGATGGCAGAGGCAGAGGTGCCAGGTAGGGCCTGGCAGTGGGGTGACAGTGCCGGGGACACGGTGGCTCCTGCACCCGCCCGGGGATTTATAGCCCGAGGGGGGCTGGTGGCTCCTCCCTCACGCGTGACAAACCCACGGGCACGCAGGACCCTGCGGCCCCCCCGCCACGGCCAGGGGACACGTGCCAGCAGCTTGTCACTGTCCCCCGGCACAGCCACCCAGCCCGGGGCACGGAGGGGCGGGGTGGGGACAGGGAATGGGGACACGGGTGGGACACGCGGGCACGGGGACACGGGTGGGACACACAGACATGGCAGACACGGGCACGGGTGTGACATGTCACCGTGGCACAGAGACAGGTGACAGGCAGCCAGCACACATGAAATGGCACATGGCAGATGTGACAGGCAGCCACGGCACAGGGACAGGGATGTGACACAACAGTGGGGCACGGGGACAGGGAAGGGACACGGATGTCACACGCAGCCATGACAAGGGGACACAGGACACGGATGTCACACACAGCCATGACAAGGGGACACAGGACACGGATGTCACACGCAGCCATGACAAGGGGACACAGACACGGATGTCACACGCAGCCATGACAAGGGGACACAGACATGGATGTCACACGCAGCCATGCCCTGGCGTGTGACAGTGGGACACAGGGACATCAGCCACGCCCAGGGACACAAACATGGCACACGGGACAAGACCCACGGCCCTGGCACAAGCCACCCATGGGGGACAGCGGAGGGGACAGACACACCCGCTGCCTCAGTTTCCCCAGACCGGGCACGAAGCCGCCACCACAGCCCTGTCACCAGCGCCATCGACCGCTGTCACCACCCCCAGGACGGATGAGGTGGCCTTTCCAGCCCCCCGCCCGGGGACATTAATCCGCTATGGATTTACCATTAAGGAGCAATCACCGGCTCCGGGGGAAACTGAGGCACGGAGGGACGCGGCGGGGACGTGCCCACCGGGCAGGGGACACCTGGGATGGGGACAGGTGGCAGAAGGGGGTCCCCACAAACTCCGGGATGGCCCCGCCCAGCTGCAGCCGCAGCTGCGGCCAGGGGGGTGAAGGGGGACACTGCCCGTGGGGACACTGCGGGGTGCCACCAGCCCGGCTGGAGGCGACACGATTCGGCCGGAGGGGACACGGGAGGGTGCCAGCCCCGGCCGGACGGGACGCGCTCCTCTCTCCTGCCCCGGTTGTCACCCCGGCCAGCGGCGGCTGGTGGCAGTGGGGGGGGGCTGTCCCCCGTGGCGTGGCCGCGCTGTGACACCGGCCGGGGTGCGGGGACACGGGCGGGAGCTCACGGCAGCGCTGGGAGGGGGGAGCGGCCCCCGCAGCCCCCCCGGGCCCCAACCTTTCACGTCCCCGCGGTCGATGCGGAGCTGACGGGACCGAGGGGGCCGCGGGGACCCCCCCCCCCGGGGGATCTGACACGTGTCCGGGGAAACTGAGGCAGCGGGGCTGGGTCCGGCTTCCCCTCCCCCGGCACCGCGGGGGGATCTGCCCCATCCCGGGGCCTGGGGGGACCCCACCACAGCGACAATGTCACCGCGTTGTCACAAGCGTCCCCCAGCCGAGGCCGGGTCATGGTGCGGGTGGCCCCCAGCACCCGAATCACCCGCGGGGGGACTCGGGGGGGAGGCGGGAGCTTTCTGCCCCATTTATCCGAGTGACAGCAAACAGACATTTTCCAAAGGTCACAGGATGGCTCTGCCGGCGGGGGGGCGCGGGCTGCACCCCCGGGCACAGCGGGGACAGGGCCCGGGGGGGGGGCGGGGTGTCCCCTGCACGCCCCCACCTCTCCAAGCGCGATGAGGAGGAAGAGGAGGGTCTGGGGGTGAAGGCGCGGGGCTGGAGCCGCCGGGGGGGGGTCCCGAGGGGTGAGGAGCCGCAGTGGCCCCCCCGAGCAAACAGGGCTCTGCCGCCTGCCCGCGTTTTATGGCCCCGGTTCCGCCGGAGGCGCATTAGGGCCCCCCGGAGGAAGCCCCTTATCAGCCCTGTTTGCTTTTCCGGACAGGGCGGGGGGGACAAGGACACCCGCCCGGCCTCAGGGGACACACACAGCCCGGGGGGGGACACGGACACCTGGCCAGCCTCAGGGGACACAGGGACATCTGCCCAGGGGTGACAAACACACACAGCCCTGCCCCTGGGGACACACAGACAGCCCGGGGGGGGACAAGGACACCTGCCCTGCCCGGGGGGGACACACACAGCCCGCGGGGACCCTGGGGGGTGCCAGCCCCTCCCTGGGTCCCAGCGGGCCCCCCACCCTTGCCAGAACACCCACAGCCCCTCCACCAGGACCCCAAAGTGGCTCCCCCTCAGCCCCTCAAACTCATGCACCCCCCCAATGAAGGCCCCCCAAAACAACTCCCCCGAAGCAGCCCCGCCACCCCAAACCCCCAAAGGAGCTCTGCTCTCCAAGACCCCCCAAAACATCTCCCCCTGAATCAGCTCCCCCCTCAAAGTGAGTGCTCTGAAGCGATTTTCCCCAAAAGCATTTCTTCCCTCAAAATCAGCTCCCCAAAGCATTCCTGCATTGCAGTTCTAGGACCCCAAAAGCAGTTTCTGCCCCCAAAAGCTGCAGCCCCTCACCCTGGCACCCAAACCCGAGCCCCTCGGGGTGACACATTAAAGATTTCTCAGTGCATCAGTAAAAATACTTTTTTTTTTTGTTTTGGTGGGGGGGGGGAAAGCAGTGACACCCCTCAGCACAAAGAGGGGCCCTGACCACACAGTGGCCACCACCCCCCAAAGGCAGGACCCCCACCCACCCCACCCGTCCTCCGCCAAAATTACCAAATATTTACAAACAACGCCAAAAAAAAAAGAAAATAAAGAAAAATAAAGGAAAAAAAAAAAGAATAAATAGCGGCGCTCCTTACAAAACCCCTCCCACCCCTTTCATCCCCGCTCCCCGCCCTCCTTCACGCCACGCCTTCCCCCTCATCCATCCGTGGCCAGGATAACCACGGCGCCGAAAATGCCGACGTTCTGGCCGATGAGCTTCATCTGATTCCAGAACTCGACCCGGCGCAGGGCGTGCCAGTAGCCCAGGTTGCCGTCGATGAGCAGGATGGCCAGGGGCAGCAGCACGGCCAGCACCTGAGCCGCCGTGCGCACGTAGTAGCCCGAGAGGAAGGCCAGGGCCAGCAGCCCGTAGAGCAGGAAGAGCAGCTGCAGCGCCAGCTCGCCCCCCAGCAGATGATCCAGGTAGGCCAGGCGGTCCTCGGTGCTGTGCTGCAGCGAGTAGGCCTGTGGGACAGCGTGGGGACACTTGGGGACGCTGTGGGGACACCAGGGCTGCGCTCTGGTGGTGATGCTGCAGAGGGGTGGGGGCTCGACAGAGGTTTCTTCCCCAGGGACGGTGGGGACTTGAGTGTGGTGGCAGTGGTGGCACTGGGAGCACCCAGGTGAGAGTTCTGCACTGGGGGTGTCAGGGGAGCAGCGTGGTGGCAGGGACAGAAACAATCACCCAAAGCCTCTCCCCTGGGGACAGTGTGGTGACACTGGTGGAAACAATCACCCAAGGCTTCTCCCCTGGGGACAGTGTGGTGACAGGGACAGAAAAAATCACCCAAAGCCTCTCCCCTGGGGACAGTGTGGTGGCACTGATGGAAACAGTCACCCAAAGCTTCTCCCTTGGGGACAGTGTGGTGACACTGATGGAAACAATCACCCAAGACTCCTCCCTGGGGACAGTGTGGTGGCACTGGTGGAAACAATCACCCAAGGCTCCTCCCTTGGGGACAATGTGGTGACAGTGATGGAAACAATCACCCAAGGCTTCTCCCTTGGGGACAGCGTGGTGACACTGGTGGCACTGATGGAAACAATCACCCAAGGCTCCTCCCTTGGGGACAATGTGGTGACAGTGATGGAAACAATCACCCAAGGCTTCTCCCTTGGGGACAGCGTGGTGACACTGGTGGCACTGATGGAAACAATCACCCAAGGCTCCTCCCTTGGGGACAATGTGGTGACAGTGATGGAAACAATCACCCAAGGCTTCTCCCCTGGGGGCAGTGTGGGCTCACTGCGAGGTGACACTGGGGACACACAGCCCCGTCTCCCCCCAGGCTCCTACCAGGGCAAATCCGGAGCACTGCAAGCGCTGTCCCAAGGCTCCTCCCTCAGGGCCCCCCCGCCCCTGGCTGTCCCCCGCTGTCCCCTTACCTGGCAGATGAGGTAGATGCCCAGGAACACCTGTCCCGTGGACTGCAGCGAGCGGCTGCGCGGTTTCTGCCGGTAGAGCTCCCCGGCGCCGCTGGCCAGGATCAGGAAGCCGCCGATGATGGCGATGGTGCGCGAGTACATCCGCACCTGCGGGGCCACCGCGCCCGTCAGCACCGGCCCGGGAGCCGCCACCGCCACCTGCCGGGGCCCGCGGGGCTCGCTCTCACCTTGAGCCAGTCGCCGTAGTGGACGTGGCCGCCGACGTGCGCGGCGTAGGTGGCCACCGCCAGCTGCAGCGCGGCCCCCAGCGCGAACCAGCGCCGCTTGACCCCGAAGGACATGAAGCTGGCGCAGAGCACGGCCACGCCCATGTCCACGTACAGGTAGGGCACCGGGATGTCCGGCTTCCTGCGGGGACAGCGGCTCCCAGACTGGGCACGGAGCTCCCAAACTCTCTGCGGGGTTATGGGGCAGCGCTGCCCCACGGAGCCGCTACTGCAGAGCGCGGTGCTGCCCGTGCCTCCCCGCAGCCTCACCGAGGGTGCCTCTCACCCGGAGCAGCCCCACAATAACGCAGGAACCCCACACTTCAGCAGCCTCACAGCCCGCAGAACCCAGCCCCTCACGGCCCCACAGCACCCCGGGTTCCCCCAGACCCTCACGGCCCCACACCGCCCTGCGCTTCCCCAGCCCCTCACCATCCCGGGCTCCCCCAGCCCCTCACGGCCCCCCACCAGCCTCTGGCCCCCCGACACT
The DNA here is from genome assembly GCA_013401135.1 of Cettia cetti. NCBI lineage: Eukaryota > Metazoa > Chordata > Aves > Passeriformes > Sylviidae > Cettia > Cettia cetti. The sequence continues at coordinate 7,045 of VZUI01084463.1, read as the reverse complement.
CAGGGCTCTCCCCCAGCCCCTCACGCACCTCTAGACCCTCCCGGCCACACAACCATCTCCAGGCCTCACAACCACCCCCAGATTCTCACACATCCCAACCAGCCGCAGCCCCACACCCGCCCCTGCCCGCACAAACACTTGCAGGCCCCTCCCAGGCCCAGGCTCCCCACGACCACTTGCAAGCGCCCCGGCCCGTCCCACCCCGGGGGCGCACCGGCGCAGGTCGGCACGCTCCGCGCAGAGCAGGAGCCCGCTGAAGCAGTGCCAGAAGGGGAAGCGGGTCAGCAGGACGCCGCCGCCCGCCGTGAGCAGGCGCAGCGCCCGCCGCCTCCACCCGCGGCCCGCCGCCATTACCGGGCCGTCCCGCCGGAAGTGCCGCGCCGGAAGTGCCGCCTCGTTGACCAATCAGCGCCGCTCAGCGCCCCGCTAGGGGAAAGCCACGCCCTCTGGTTAAGCCACGCCCATTTAATGGCGCTCCCTCATTCCCCCGGGGCCGCGCCCCTCCATTCAAACCGCGTCCGCTGCCCCAAAGCCGCGCCCCCGCTCCGGAACAGCCGCACCCACCGAGCCTCCATCCCGCCCTGCGCCGCGCCCCTGCCCTAAACCGCGCCCAATCAATCCAGCAAACCTTCATTAACAGCCCCGCCAGGCACCGCCCCCGCCGCTTAAGCCACGCCCCCACGAGAGTTACGCAAACTCCACCCCCAAGTCACGCCCCCTTTAGGCCACGCCCCCTTTAGGCCACGCCCCCATTGAGCCCTCACAGACTCCGGTGATGGTTAAAAAAATTTCGGGTTTTTATTGTTTTTTGCTAAACAAGACTAAAAAATTTTCCTTTTTTTTTCTTTTTTTTTTTAATTTTTTTTTTAATCTTTAACTTTCCTAAAGGCAGGGCTTGAATTGTTTTGAGTTTGATCTGCTTTTTTTTTTTAATAATAAAAAAAACCCCAAAAAAACAATGAAAGGAAACAAAACGGGGAGGGGGAGGATCGTGGCAAAAAAAATTAAAATTAAAAAAGAAATTAAAAATTAAATGAAAAAGGGTAAAACAAAATTAAAAACATAAAGGAAATGGGGGGAACACCCCAAATCCAGGTTCTGGCTGCCCCCAGGGGGTTTTCAGAGGGATTTTTTGCCACGACCCTGCTAGAAGCAGACAAATATTTAAAGAACATTTTAATATATATTCATATATATATTTAAAGATAAGAAAAATAAGACTAATTCAAGCCTTGCCCCTGTGCAAACAAAATTAAAACGAGACCATGTTGGTCACAAGGGTCCCAGGTCGGCCACCACAGTCAGCTCGTTAGCTTTATTTTCTGGGAGGATTTTTAGGGAAAAGGGAGGCAGGAATTGGGAAGGGAAAAAAAAAAAAAGGCCAAAAAATAAAATTAACAGAGTCTGACTGGCTGGAGGGAGAAACCATGGCAGAAAAACAAAGTCTGTTAGTCAAGTAATGCGTGACGAGCTTTTAAATTATTCTCTTTTCTCGTTTGTTTTTAAAGTCTAAAGTTTGGAATTGGTTGAGATTCCAAAAAAAAAAAAAAAAAAAAAAAAAAAAAAAAAAAAAAAAAAGGAAATAAAAGTTGAAGGTGCCCCTGGCGCCACCTCAGGGGAGGGGACACAGGGACAGGGTGACCCCAAGGTGGCCTCAGGATGACAGGGACGTGTCCTTCTGTGTCTGCTGTGCTTGTGAACGCTGCAGGACCTTCTGGCTTTCCACGTCCCGGAAGTGTTTCTCCACCTGCAGAGGAAGGGAGGGAGGAAAAGAAGGATTTAGGGAAGGAAAAGTGTCCAAGAGGGGCTGGAGAAGCCCAGGATGGGCTGAAGGCCAAGCAAGGAAGGGTCTCAGGTGTCCCCAGGGAGGTGACACCCACCCAGTATTTCCAGTGTCCCCAGCCCCTGCTTGAACACACGGCCCAAAAGAGGGTGGGAGGGGGTTCTGGAGGGGAAGGGGATGCCCAGAACGGGCTGGAGGCCACCCCAGGAGGGCTCCTGGGTGTCCCCAAGGCCGTGCCACCCTCCCAGCACGGTGTCCCCAGCCCACACTCACTATTTTGCGTACGTGGCTCAGGGCGCTTCCCTCTTTGCCTTTACAGTTTTCCACCTGGTACGGAGGGGCAATGACAACTTCTTCCATCACAACTATGTTCTTCTCCTGCCATTTACAGTCTTTAATGCTGAGGGGAGGGACAACAGCGTCAGGGAACGCCACCTGGCCTGGCAAAGCCAGCACTGCACCCCAGGGTGGGCCTGTGTCCCACTGAGGGGGCAAAAAGCCCCCCTGGTCACTCCAGTGTCCAGCTGGAGAGGGGTGGGACGTGCCAGGATGGGGCAGGGAGCGGGCAGGGAGCCACCCTCCCTCCCTGAGGATCCCATCCAGGACACATCAGAGCCTTCCACCACCCAGCGATGGCAATCCCCCAAAAAGGAGCGTGGGGGATGCCCAGGTGGGAACTGGGGAACCCCAGGGGGGCACTTACGTCTTATGGATGGTCTGGAAGAGCTGCTGCCCCTCCAGAGAGACACCAGCACTAATTGCATACGCCTGGCTCATCTTTTCCTCCTTCTCCGTCCGTGCTTTGTTGGCAAGCTGGGAACACACAGGGACAGGGAACTGGGCTGAGGGAAGTGGGGGGACACAGGGACACCCCTGACAGGGCTCTGCCCCTCGTGATCCCAGCCTAAATTCCCCTTCTGAGGCACCCTCACCACTGCCAGGGTCACCCAGAGATTTGGGGGGATGGTGGTGCCATCTTTTCACAGCCCGCTGTCCCTTCCCCTCGGCCTTTTCTCAATTAATTCTGGCATTTTAGGTGCAAACTTGAGATGGAGATGGGGAAGAGGAGCCTGGAATACCCAACACACGCAGCAGTACCAGTGACTTTAGCCTGCAGCAGCTGGTTTGGTCCCAAAAAATAACCAGAATTGGTTATCTGGGAGTCTCATCCGTGTGATTACACACAGGGGGCTGGAATAGAGATGGAAAACCCCGACCCTGGCATCCCCCCTGCTGAATGCCATGGATGTGGGAGAAGGGTGCAGTGCCTGGAGGCAGCAGCCTTGGACCAGCTGCCTTTTCCTGGCTGGAGCTGCCCCAGTGGGGAAGCCACATCAGCATCATCCCTCCTCTTCCTCCTCCTGGAGCCTCCTCATCCCTGGGAGCACACCCAGAGCTGGACTGGCTTCCTGGTGGGTGGCTGAGGGGGTTTCACCCCTCCCAAAGCCCCTCTGAGTACAGAAAGCCCGAGCTGCCTCTGACTGGGGATGCTTCAGCCCTCTCCCAGCCACGCCGTGTCCCCTCCCGGTGCCCCAGGGACAGAGACTGCAGGAGCACTGGGATGCTCCCTGTGTGCTCCCTGAGTGCCCCAGCAGGGACAGGAGCCTCCCTTCACCTTCACAAGCCAGCCACCCCACTCCTGTGGGAACTGCTCTCTCCAAGACCACCAGACAAGGCTTCCAAACCAGGCCTAACGTCCCACAGGAACCTCCCTGCACCCCAAACCCTTCATGGGGTGCCACAGCCCTTCACCCGTCCAGAGGGGTTGCCACGAGGCTGCAGAATTGGGATCCCAACTTGGGGATGCTTTGGCATCTCCCCATCACACCAGGGTGGGCTGAACTGTGGGACAGAGCACCGGGAATCGCCTCTGCCGTGTCCTCCCTGAGCAGATCCCCTTCCCTGCCAGACCAGATCCCCCTCCCCCAGCCTGAGGGTTACAAGTCCTCTGTCCCAAGCCCTGGGATGCTCCTCCAGCAGCTGCTGCCTCCAGACCTGGGGACAGCCCTGCCAAGAAGCCACCAGGAGACCAGAAACCCCGGAGAGGTGGCAGCACCATCAGCATCCCAGCATTTCCACGGGGATCCATCCCCGTGCTCATCCCTCCCCTGCAGCAGATGTGCTCTCCCTGCACATCCAAGAGGGAAATGGAGCAGCCCTGCAGCTCCAGCCTCCCGAATCTGAGCATTCCAAGGAGCTCCAGGGCTCCCCTGCACACACCTTGTGCATGAATGGATGAGTCACTCCCCTGCTCCCTCTGGATGAATGACGGAATTGGCAGCACCAGGCAAGGAGGGACCATGAGGGACACCAAGGTTCATGCCAGGGCCACCAAAGGCCATGCCAGGGTCCTCCAGTGCCAGGGTGGCCCCTCATCCCACCTGGGTGCTGGCAGGGTGAGGGGGATCAGGGGGATCCCCCCCAAAATCTGCCTGGAATGGCACGGGATGGCTGTGCCGAGGTCCTCTGGTGAGTGCCAGCCCCGTGGGACAGGGGGTGCTCCCAAAAGTCCCCAACTCTCAGGTCCCCTGGAGCACTGCCAGCACTCCCATGTGCCCACACACCTCCCTCTCCCAGTGCAACCAGTACCAGCCATCAGCATCCCAGTCCTGCAGCCCCGTCCCACCCCAGCCTGCCTGAGCATCCATGGGGGGCAGAGCCACTGGAGTCACCCCTTCCAACTCGATTCCCCAAAAACACAAATCCCCAATCACTGGGATGCTGGAAAAACCCAAAGTGAGCACTGGAATTGCTGAGGGGGTTCCCCTCAGGCTGGGCTCCCAGCGATGTCACTCGCTGCAGGGACAGCCAACAGTCACATCTTGGTGGCAGCTGTGTCACCTCAGATGTGTTAATCCATGGGGAAGGGACCCAGGGAGGGGACAGACACTCAGCTGGTGCCACCTGTGTGACACAAAGCCCTGGGAGAGGTTTCCCTGTGGGACAAGGAGGTGACAACTGAGCACCCCACACCTGGATTCATCCCAGCACCCAGGGCTCGGGGTCACCTTTCTTTTCTTTCACATCACTGGGAATCAGAAGTGATCCAGTTCCAGGATGGAAAAAAAGGAATTCCTCAGAATTTCACCAGTTCCACATTTTTATCCCGCCTGTCCACTCCAAAACATCAAAATCTAGACCCAAAATAGCATCAGCCAGACCCCAAACACCACCACCTACACCCAAACACCAGGCCCAAAATCCGAACCCCAAAAAAACCAAAATCCAGGTCCCCAAATGCCAAAAATCTAGACATAAAACCCATCCCCCAAAACCACCCAAAATCCAAGCCTTAAATGCCAAAATCCAGACCCTAAACCCAACAAAATCCAGCCCCCAAACTGCTAAAACCCAAAGGCAGGATGGAACCCTGGGATGCTGTGCTGGGAGCAGGGGAGCTCCAGCAGCGATTCCTGCTGGATCCCAGAGATTCTGCAGGATTCCCAGAGATTCTGCAGGATTCCCAGAGATCCCTGTGGGAAAGGGGATCTGTCTCACCTTGCTGACGTTGAGGGAAGCTAAAGGGGGAGGCGTTTCCGTGCGATCATTGATTATTTCCACTTCTGACACGTACTGTAAGTTTACGAGCAGGATGTCTGCATGGTTGGGCTTGCCACTGGAAGAGGGGCATTCTGGAGAGGGTGGGATTAAGGAAAACAAATCCAGAGGGGTTTTATAGGTGGGACACAGTCCAGGAGCAAAGCAGGAGAAGGTTGGGTTTGTGGGAAGCTCCTCTGCTCCCTTGGCCCTGCTTGGGATAATCAGAGATCCCAACAGAGCCACTCATCTCCCTTTGGGCATTTTGGTGTTGATCCTGGTCTATCCCAACTCCACACTGAGTTTTCCAGTCCTGCTCCACCAGCAGCAGCCCAGCAGCACCACCAAATTTGCACTTTTCCCACCAGAACTCTTTCCTCTTGCTGTGTTTCCCACAGCCTCCCTTGGAGCATTCCCTGTTCTGGAAGGAAGGGAATTCCCAGGAGAGGGACACACAAGGTCTCTTGTGGGTATTGCTGTTGTGAATGAAACAGCAACCCCTAAAAAAAAACAAATAAAAAACCCCAACCCTCCCAGAGCTGACAGGGGTTCCTGCACAATTCCTCTGCTCCCATCATGGATGGATCCATGGATGCCTCCTCCATGCCAACACCATCTCCTCCTGGAAGTCCCCGTTCCTCTCCCAGCCCCCTGAGCACAGGGTGAAGCCCTCCCTAAAAAACACCACTCAGTGATGAGGAGAAAGCCAGGGAATTCCAGTCTCTCCCTTTGGAGCATCCCAGCTTTTGGGAGGAAGAGCTGGATTTTTGGGAAGCTCTCAGCCCTCTGTGGGGCAGACAAGCAGCGCTCAGCAACCTGTTGGACCCTCTGGGATTTTCCTGCTGCCCCCAGTGGGATCTGGGAGCTGCCCTGGCTCCAATCACATCCCAGGCACCCAAGAGGCCTTTTCCTATTGTGTTTCCCACAGCCCCAGCCTCAAAACCCTCTCCCAGCTCCTCATTCCCTGCAGAACCCACCCTCAGGAGCCCAGAAATCCAGTGCCAGCCCTGAGCTGAGCATTCCTCTTCCTCCCTCTCCTGGGTGCCTTCACTGTTTTCCAACAGCCCTTGGCTTTTCCCGTTCCTTGCAGGTTCCAAACAAAACCATATCCATGCAGGGAACTCCCCTCTGCCCTCACTCACCCCAATATAAGGCCCCCAAACCCCTTCTCTGTAGTGCACCCCACTACAGGGTTCCTCACTGCCCCCCTAAAAAAAACCTCCAGGGCGCCACAGTTCGCCCCATTCTCCCCCAAAACTGGGTGTTCTCTCTCCCCAAAACTGGGTGTTCTCTCTCCCCTCATTCAGCCCAGTACAGAGATCCCTGATCCTCCCAAAAAGTTCTTTATAACACAGGACCCCTCTGTCCCCCCATTCACCTCAGTACAGGCTCCCTCAATCCCCTCAACACAACCCTCCTCACTCCACCCAAAAACTCTCTATAGGTCACCCCACACCCCTCTCACCCAATTCAGGACCCCCAACCGCCCCATTCGCCCCAGCACAGGGCTCCTCAATCCCCCGCTCACCCGATTTCAAGGCTCCCCAATCCCCCCACACAGAGCTCCCCAATCCCCCCATTCACCCCGAGACAAGTCTCTCCAATTCCCCCAAAACCTCCCTACCGGACTCCCCACTCCCCTCCTCCCTCGGGGGTCTCCCCGCTGCCCCTCAAACCCCTCCCTGTCGCCGCCCACCTCGATCCCCCCGCACCGCCTCCCCTCCT